>WOAB01000562.1:0-26299 GCA_027886185.1 Rheum nobile | reverse complement strand
AATAGATCCTTTTTTTTGGAACAAAGACAGCCTATAAACCTCTTATAGGCTGCTTGGAAAAGATTGTGATCTTCTCAAAGCTAAACAGGAAAACTGCAAAGAAATCAAGGATATTATTGATGAGTACTGCAAAATCTCAGGACAAAAAGTAAACTTCCATAAATCGGCCTTTCAAGTTACAAAAAGGTTACCAACCAAAAGAAATTAGCATTACAAGGTACTCTCACAATCACAAATATGATATCTCTCGAAAATATTTGGTTGCCCTATCATTAATGGTAGAGTTAACTCGAACACCTTTGCTGACCTCTTAGTTAGCACCCAACATCAATTATCTAAATGGAAAGCGAACTCTCTTTCCCAAGCAGGAAGAACAACACTAATAAAACCAATCTGGCATCAAGACCAAACTATCTTATGCAAAGCTTTATGTTACCTACACACACACAATGAACTTGACAAATTAAATAGATCTTTTTTTGGAACAAAGACAGCTCCTATAAACCTCTTATAGGCTGCTTGGGAAAGATTGTGATCTTCTCAAAAGCTAAACAGAAAAATGCAAAGAAATCAAGGATATTATTGATGAGTACTGCAAAATCTCAGGACAAAAAGTAAACTTCCATAAATCGGCCTTTCAAGTTACAAAAAAGGTTACCAACCAAAAGAAATTAGCATTACAAGGTACTCTCACAATCACAAATATGATATCTCTCGAAAAATATATTTGGTTGCCCTATCATTAATGGTAGAGTTAACTCGAACACCTTTGTTGACCTCTTAGTTAGCACCCAACATCAATTATCTAAATGGAAAGCGAACTCTCTTTCCCAAGCAGGAAGAACAACACTAATAAAAACCAATCTGGCATCAAGACCAAACTATCTTATGCAAAGCTTTATGTTACCTACACACACACAATGAACTTGACAAATTAAATAGATCCTTTTTTTGGAACAAAGACAGCTCCTATAAACCTCTTATAGGCTGCTTGGAAAGATTGTGATCTTCTCAAAAGCTAAACAGGAAACTGCAAAGAAATCAAGGATATTATTGATGAGTACTGCAAAATCTCAGGACAAAAAGTAAACTTCCAAAATCGGCCTTTCAAGTTACAAAAAAGGTTACCAACCAAAAGAAATTAGCATTACAAGGTACTCTCACAATCACAAATATGATATCTCTCGAAAAATATCTTGGTTGCCCTATCATTAATGGTAGAGTTAACTCGAACACCTTTGCTGACCTCTTAGTTAGCACCCAACATCAATTATCTAAATGAAAGCGAACTCTCTTTCCCAAGCAGGAGAACAACACTAATAAAAACCAATCTGGCATCAAGACCAAACTATCTTATGCAAAGCTCACACACACAATGAACTTGACAAATTAAATAGATCCTTTTTTTGGAACAAAGACAGCTCCTATAAACCTCTTATAGGCTGCTTGGGAAAGATTGTGATCTTCTCAAAAGCTAAACAGGAAAACTGCAAAGAAATCAAGGATATTATTGATGAGTACTGCAAAATCTCAGGACAAAAAGTAAACTTCCATAAATCGGCCTTTCAAGTTACAAAAAAGGTTACCAACCAAAAGAAATTAGCATTACAAGGTACTCTCACAATCACAAATATGATATCTCTCGAAAAATATTTTGGTTGCCCTATCATTAATGGTAGAGTTAACTCGAACACCTTTGTTGACCTCTTAGTTAGCACCCAACATCAATTATCTAAATGGAAAGCGAACTCTCTTTCCCAAGCAGGAAGAACAACACTAATAAAACCAATCTGGCATCAAGACCAAACTATCTTTTGCAAAGCTTTATGTTACCTACACACACACACAATAAAATATACAAATTAAATAGATCCTTTTTTTGGAACAAAGACAGCACCTATAAACCTCTTATAGGCTGCTTGGTTAAGATTGTGATCTTCTCAAAAGCTAAACAGGAAAACTGCAAAGAAATCAAGGATATTATTGATGAGTACTTCAAAATCTCAGGACAAAAAGTAAACTTCCATAAATCGGTCTTTCAAGTTACAAAAAGGTTACCAACCAAAAGAAATTAGCATTACAAGGTACTCTCACAATCACAAATATGATATCTCTCGAAAAATATTTGGTTGCCCTATCATTAATGGTAGAGTTAACTCGAACACCTTTGCTGACCTCTTAGTTAGCACCCAACATCAATTATCTAAATGGAAAGCGAACTCTCTTTCCCAAGCAGGAAGAACAACACTAATAAAAACCAATCTGGCATCAAGACCAAACTATCTTATGCAAAGCTCTATGTTACCTACCACACACAATGAACTTGACAAATTAAATAGATCTTTTTTTGGAACAAAGACAGCTCCTATAAACCTCTTAAAGGCTGCTTGGGAAAGATTGTGATCTTCTCAAAAGCTAAACAGGAAAAATGCAAAGAAATCAAGGATATTATTGATGAGTACTGCAAAATCTCAGGACAAAAAGTAAACTTCCATAAATCGGCCTTTCAAGTTACAAAAAAGGTTACCAACCAAAAGAAATTAGCATTACAAGGTACTCTCACAATCACAAATATGATATCTCTCGAAAAATATTTTGGTTGCCCTATCATTAATGGTAGAGTTAACTCGAACACCTTTGTTGACCTCTTAGTTAGCACCCAACATCAATTATCTAAATGGAAAGCGAACTCTCTTTCCCAAGCAGGAAGAACAACACTAATAAAAACCAATCTGGCATCAAGACCAAACTATCTTTTGCAAAGCTTTATGTTACCTACACACACACACAATAAAATATACAAATTAAATAGATCCTTTTTTTGGAACAAAGACAGCTCCTATAAACCTCTTATAGGCTGCTTGGAAAGATTGTGATCTTCTCAAAAGCTAAACAGGAAAACTGCAAAGAAATCAAGGATATTATTGATGAGTACTTCAAAATCTCAGGACAAAAAGTAAACTTCCATAAATCGGCCTTTCAAGTTACAAAAAAGGTTACCAACCAAAAGAAGTTAGCATTACAAGGTACTCTCACAATCACAAATATGATATCTCTCGAAAAATATCTTGGTTGCCCTATCATTAATGGTAGAGTTAACTCGAACACCTTTGCTGACCTCTTAGTTAGCACCCAACATCAATTATCTAAATGGAAAGCGAACTCTCTTTCCCAAGCAGGAAGAACAACACTAATAAAAACCAATCTGGCATCAAGACCAAACTATCTTATGCAAAGCTTTATGTTACCTACACACACACAATGAACTTGACAAATTAAATAGATCCTTTTTTGGAACAAAGACAGCTCCTATAAACCTCTTATAGGCTGCTTGGGAAAGATTGTGATCTTCTCAAAAGCTAAACAGGAAAACTGCAAAGAAATCAAGGATATTATTGATGAGTACTGCAAAATCTCAGGACAAAAAGTAAACTTCCATAAATCGGCCTTTCAAGTTACAAAAAAGGTTACCAACCAAAAGAATTTAGCATTACAAGGTACTCTCACAATCACAAATATGATATCTCTCGAAAAATATCTTGGTTGCCCTATCATTAATGGTAGAGTTAACTCGAACACCTTTGCTGACCTCTTAGTTAGCACCCAACATCAATTATCTAAATGGAAAGCGAACTCTCTTTCCCAAGCAGGAAGAACAACACTAATAAAAACCAATCTGGCATCAAGACCAAACTATCTTATGCAAAGCTTTATGTTACCTACACACACACAATGAACTTGACAAATTAAATAGATCCTTTTTTTGGAACAAAGACAGCTCCTATAAACCTCTTATAGGCTGCTTGGGAAAGATTGTGATCTTCTCAAAAGCTAAACAGGAAAACTGCAAAGAAATCAAGGATATTATTGATGAGTACTGCAAAATCTCAGGACAAAAAGTAAACTTCCATAAATCGGCCTTTCAAGTTACAAAAAAGGTTACCAACCAAAAGAAATTAGCATTACAAGGTACTCTCACAATCACAAATATGATATCTCTCGAAAAATATCTTGGTTGCCCTATCATTAATGGTAGAGTTAACTCGAACACCTTTGTTGACCTCTTAGTTAGCACCCAACATCAATTATCTAAATGGAAAGCGAACTCTCTTTCCCAAGCAGGAAGAACAACACTAATAAAAACCAATCTGGCATCAAGACCAAACTATCTTATGCAAAGCTTTATGTTACCTACACACACACAATGAACTTGACAAATTAAATAGATCCTTTTTTTGGAACAAAGACAGCTCCTATAAACCTCTTATAGGCTGCTTGGAAAGATTGTGATCTTCTCAAAAGCTAAACAGGAAAACTGCAAAGAAATCAAGGATATTATTGATGAGTACTGCAAAATCTCAGGACAAAAAGTAAACTTCCATAAATCGGCCTTTCAAGTTACAAAAAAGGTTACCAACCAAAAGAAATTAGCATTACAAGGTACTCTCACAATCACAAATATGATATCTCTCGAAAAATATTTGGTTGCCCTATCATTAATGGTAGAGTTAACTCGAACACCTTTGCTGACCTCTTAGTTAGCACCCAACATCAATTATCTAAATGGAAAGCGAACTCTCTTTCCCAAGCAGGAAGAACAACACTAATAAAAACCAATCTGGCATCAAGACCAAACTATCTTATGCAAAGCTTTATGTTACCTACACACACACAATGAAATTGACAAATTAAATAGATCCTTTTTTTGGAACAAAGACAGCTCCTATAAACCTCTTATAGGCTGCTTGGGAAAGATTGTGATCTTCTCAAAAGCTAAACAGGAAAACTGCAAAGAAATCAAGGATATTATTGATGAGTACTGCAAAATCTCAGGACAAAAAGTAAACTTCCATAAATCGGCCTTTCAAGTTACAAAAAAGGTTACCAACCAAAAGAAATTAGCATTACAAGGTACTCTCACAATCACAAATATGATATCTCTCGAAAAATATTTTGGTTGCCCTATCATTAATGGTAGAGTTAACTCGAACACCTTTGTTGACCTCTTAGTTAGCACCCAACATCAATTATCTAAATGGAAAGCGAACTCTCTTTCCCAAGCAGGAAGAACAACACTAATAAAAACCAATCTGGCATCAAGACCAAACTATCTTATGCAAAGCTTTATGTTACCTACACACACACAATGAACTTGACAAATTAAATAGATCCTTTTTTTGGAACAAAGACAGCTCCTATAAACCTCTTATAGGCTGCTTGGGAAAGATTGTGATCTTCTCAAAAGCTAAACAGGAAAACTGCAAAGAAATCAAGGATATTATTGATGAGTACTGCAAAATCTCAGGACAAAAAGTAAACTTCCATAAATCGGCCTTTCAAGTTACAAAAAAGGTTACCAACCAAAAGAATTTAGCATTACAAGGTACTCTCACAATCACAAATATGATATCTCTCGAAAAATATCTTGGTTGCCCTATCATTAATGGTAGAGTTAACTCGAACACCTTTGCTGACCTCTTAGTTAGCACCCAACATCAATTATCTAAATGGAAAGCGAACTCTCTTTCCCAAGCAGGAGAACAACACTAATAAAAACCAATCTGGCATCAAGACCAAACTATCTTATGCAAAGCTTTATGTTACCTACACACACACAATGAACTTGACAAATTAAATAGATCCTTTTTTTGGAACAAAGACAGCTCCTATAAACCTCTTATAGGCTGCTTGGGAAAGATTGTGATCTTCTCAAAAGCTAAACAGGAAAACTGCAAAGAAATCAAGGATATTATTGATGAGTACTGCAAAATCTCAGGACAAAAAGTAAACTTCCATAAATCGGCCTTTCAAGTTACAAAAAAGGTTACCAACCAAAAGAAATTAGCATTACAAGGTACTCTCACAATCACAAATATGATATCTCTCGAAAAATATCTTGGTTGCCCTATCATTAATGGTAGAGTTAACTCGAACACCTTTGTTGACCTCTTAGTTAGCACCCAACATCAATTATCTAAATGAAAAGCGAACTCTCTTTCCCAAGCAGGAAGAACAACACTAATAAAAACCAATCTGGCATCAAGACCAAACTATCTTATGCAAAGCTTTATGTTACCTACACACACACAATGAACTTGACAAATTAAATAGATCCTTTTTTTTGGAACAAAGACAGCTCCTATAAACCTCTTATAGGCTGCTTGGAAAAGATTGTGATCTTCTCAAAAGCTAAACAGGAAAACTGCAAAGAAATCAAGGATATTATTGATGAGTACTCAAAATCTCAGGACAAAAAGTAAACTTCCATAAATCGGCCTTTCAAGTTACAAAAAGGTTACCAACCAAAAGAAATTAGCATTACAAGGTACTCTCACAATCACAAATATGATATCTCTCGAAAAATATTTGGTTGCCCTATCATTAATGGTAGAGTTAACTCGAACACCTTTGCTGACCTCTTAGTTAGCACCCAACATCAATTATCTAAATGGAAAGCGAACTCTCTTTCCCAAGCAGGAAGAACAACACTAATAAAAACCAATCTGGCATCAAGACCAAACTATCTTATGCAAAGCTTTATGTTACCTACACACACACAATGAATTGACAAATTAAATAGATCCTTTTTTTGGAACAAAGACAGCTCCTATAAACCTCTTATAGGCTGCTTGGGAAAGATTGTGATCTTCTCAAAAGCTAAACAGGAAAACTGCAAAGAAATCAAGGATATTATTGATGAGTACTGCAAAATCTCAGGACAAAAAGTAAACTTCCATAAATCGGCCTTTCAAGTTACAAAAAAGGTTACCAACCAAAAGAAATTAGCATTACAAGGTACTCTCACAATCACAAATATGATATCTCTCGAAAAATATTTTGGTTGCCCTATCATTAATGGTAGAGTTAACTCGAACACCTTTGTTGACCTCTTAGTTAGCACCCAACATCAATTATCTAAATGGAAAGCGAACTCTCTTTCCCAAGCAGGAAGAACAACACTAATAAAAACCAATCTGGCATCAAGACCAAACTATCTTTTGCAAAGCTTTATGTTACCTACACACACACACAATAAAATATACAAATTAAATAGATCCTTTTTTTGGAACAAAGACAGCACCTATAAACCTCTTATAGGCTGCTTGGTTAAGATTGTGATCTTCTCAAAAGCTAAACAGGAAAACTGCAAAGAAATCAAGGATATTATTGATGAGTACTTCAAAATCTCAGGACAAAAAGTAAACTTCCATAAATCGGTCTTTCAAGTTACAAAAAAGGTTACCAACCAAAAGAAGTTAGCATTACAAGGTACTCTCACAATCACAAATATGATATCTCTCGAAAAATATCTTGGTTGCCCTATCATTAATGGTAGAGTTAACTCGAACACCTTTGCTGACCTCTTAGTTAGCACCCAACATCAATTATCTAAATGGAAAGCGAACTCTCTTTCCCAAGCAGGAAGAACAACACTAATAAAAACCAATCTGGCATCAAGACCAAACTATCTTATGCAAAGCTTTATGTTACCTACACACACACAATGAACTTGACAAATTAAATAGATCCTTTTTTTGGAACAAAGACAGCTCCTATAAACCTCTTATAGGCTGCTTGGGAAAGATTGTGATCTTCTCAAAAGCTAAACAGGAAAACTGCAAAGAAATCAAGGATATTATTGATGAGTACTGCAAAATCTCAGGACAAAAAGTAAACTTCCATAAATCGGCCTTTCAAGTTACAAAAAAGGTTACCAACCAAAAGAATTTAGCATTACAAGGTACTCTCACAATCACAAATATGATATCTCTCGAAAAATATCTTGGTTGCCCTATCATTAATGGTAGAGTTAACTCGAACACCTTTGCTGACCTCTTAGTTAGCACCCAACATCAATTATCTAAATGGAAAGCGAACTCTCTTTCCCAAGCAGGAAGAACAACACTAATAAAAACCAATCTGGCATCAAGACCAAACTATCTTTTGCAAAGCTTTATGTTACCTACACACACACAAAATAAAATATACAAATTAAATAGATCCTTTTTTTGGAACAAAGACAGCTCCTATAAACCTCTTATAGGCTGCTTGGTTAAGATTGTGATCTTCTCAAAAGCTAAACAGGAAAACTGCAAAGAAATCAAGGATATTATTGATGAGTACTTCAAAATCTCAGGACAAAAAGTAAACTTCCATAAATCGGCCTTTCAAGTTACAAAAAAGGTTACCAACCAAAAGAAGTTAGCATTACAAGGTACTCTCACAATCACAAATATGATATCTCTCGAAAAATATCTTGGTTGCCCTATCATTAATGGTAGAGTTAACTCGAACACCTTTGCTGACCTCTTAGTTAGCACCCAACATCAATTATCTAAATGGAAAGCGAACTCTCTTTCCCAAGCAGGAAGAACAACACTAATAAAAACCAATCTGGCATCAAGACCAAACTATCTTATGCAAAGCTTTATGTTACCTACACACACACAATGAACTTGACAAATTAAATAGATCCTTTTTTTGGAACAAAGACAGCTCCTATAAACCTCTTATAGGCTGCTTGGGAAAGATTGTGATCTTCTCAAAAGCTAAACAGGAAAACTGCAAAGAAATCAAGGATATTATTGATGAGTACTGCAAAATCTCAGGACAAAAAGTAAACTTCCATAAATCGGCCTTTCAAGTTACAAAAAAGGTTACCAACCAAAAGAAATTAGCATTACAAGGTACTCTCACAATCACAAATATGATATCTCTCGAAAAATATTTTGGTTGCCCTATCATTAATGGTAGAGTTAACTCGAACACCTTTGTTGACCTCTTAGTTAGCACCCAACATCAATTATCTAAATGGAAAGCGAACTCTCTTTCCCAAGCAGGAAGAACAACACTAATAAAAACCAATCTGGCATCAAGACCAAACTATCTTATGCAAAGCTTTATGTTACCTACACACACACAATGAAATTACAAATTAAATAGATCCTTTTTTTGGAACAAAGACAGCTCCTATAAACCTCTTATAGGCTGCTTGGGAAAGATTGTGATCTTCTCAAAAGCTAAACAGGAAAACTGCAAAGAAATCAAGGATATTATTGATGAGTACTGCAAAATCTCAGGACAAAAAGTAAACTTCCATAAATCGGCCTTTCAAGTTACAAAAAAGGTTACCAACCAAAAGAAATTAGCATTACAAGGTACTCTCACAATCACAAATATGATATCTCTCGAAAAATATCTTGGTTGCCCTATCATTAATGGTAGAGTTAACTCGAACACCTTTGCTGACCTCTTAGTTAGCACCCAACATCAATTATCTAAATGGAAAGCGAACTCTCTTTCCCAAGCAGGAAGAACAACACTAATAAAAACCAATCTGGCATCAAGACCAAACTATCTTATGCAAAGCTTTATGTTACCTACACACACACAATGAACTTGACAAATTAAATAGATCCTTTTTTTGGAACAAAGACAGCTCCTATAAACCTCTTATAGGCTGCTTGGGAAAGATTGTGATCTTCTCAAAAGCTAAACAGGAAAACTGCAAAGAAATCAAGGATATTATTGATGAGTACTGCAAAATCTCAGGACAAAAAGTAAACTTCCATAAATCGGCCTTTCAAGTTACAAAAAAGGTTACCAACCAAAAGAATTTAGCATTACAAGGTACTCTCACAATCACAAATATGATATCTCTCGAAAAATATCTTGGTTGCCCTATCATTAATGGTAGAGTTAACTCGAACACCTTTGCTGACCTCTTAGTTAGCACCCAACATCAATTATCTAAATGGAAAGCGAACTCTCTTTCCCAAGCAGGGAGAACAACACTAATAAAAACCAATCTGGCATCAAGACCAAACTATCTTATGCAAAGCTTTATGTTACCTACACACACACAATGAACTTGACAAATTAAATAGATCCTTTTTTTGGAACAAAGACAGCTCCTATAAACCTCTTATAGGCTGCTTGGGAAAGATTGTGATCTTCTCAAAAGCTAAACAGGAAAACTGCAAAGAAATCAAGGATATTATTGATGAGTACTGCAAAATCTCAGGACAAAAAGTAAACTTCCATAAATCGGCCTTTCAAGTTACAAAAAAGGTTACCAACCAAAAGAAATTAGCATTACAAGGTACTCTCACAATCACAAATATGATATCTCTCGAAAAATATCTTGGTTGCCCTATCATTAATGGTAGAGTTAACTCGAACACCTTTGTTGACCTCTTAGTTAGCACCCAACATCAATTATCTAAATGGAAAGCGAACTCTCTTTCCCAAGCAGGAAGAACAACACTAATAAAAACCAATCTGGCATCAAGACCAAACTATCTTATGCAAAGCTTTATGTTACCTACACACACACAATGAACTTGACAAATTAAATAGATCCTTTTTTTGGAACAAAGACAGCTCCTATAAACCTCTTATAGGCTGCTTGGGAAAGATTGTGATCTTCTCAAAAGCTAAACAGGAAAACTGCAAAGAAATCAAGGATATTATTGATGAGTACTGCAAAATCTCAGGACAAAAAGTAAACTTCCATAAATCGGCCTTTCAAGTTACAAAAAAGGTTACCAACCAAAAGAATTAGCATTACAAGGTACTCTCACAATCACAAATATGATATCTCTCGAAAAATATCTTGGTTGCCCTATCATTAATGGTAGAGTTAACTCGAACACCTTTGCTGACCTCTTAGTTAGCACCCAACATCAATTATCTAAATGGAAAGCGAACTCTCTTTCCAAGCAGGAAGAACAACACTAATAAAAACCAATCTGGCATCAAGACCAAACTATCTTATGCAAAGCTTTATGTTACCTACACACACACAATGAACTTGACAAATTAAATAGATCCTTTTTTTGGAACAAAGACAGCTCCTATAAACCTCTTATAGGCTGCTTGGGAAAGATTGTGATCTTCTCAAAAGCTAAACAGGAAAACTGCAAAGAAATCAAGGATATTATTGATGAGTACTGCAAAATCTCAGGACAAAAAGTAAACTTCCATAAATCGGCCTTTCAAGTTACAAAAAAGGTTACCAACCAAAAGAAATTAGCATTACAAGGTACTCTCACAATCACAAATATGATATCTCTCGAAAAATATCTTGGTTGCCCTATCATTAATGGTAGAGTTAACTCGAACACCTTTGCTGACCTCTTAGTTAGCACCCAACATCAATTATCTAAATGAAAGCGAACTCTCTTTCCCAAGCAGGAAGAACAACACTAATAAAAACCAATCTGGCATCAAGACCAAACTATCTTATGCAAAGCTTTATGTTACCTACACACACACAATGAACTTGACAAATTAAATAGATCCTTTTTTTGGAACAAAGACAGCTCCTATAAACCTCTTATAGGCTGCTTGGAAAAGATTGTGATCTTCTCAAAAGCTAAACAGGAAAACTGCAAAGAAATCAAGGATATTATTGATGAGTACTCCAAAATCTCAGGACAAAAAGTAAACTTCCATAAATCGGCCTTTCAAGTTACAAAAACGGTTACCAACCAAAAGAAATTAGCATTACAAGGTACTCTCACAATCACAAATATGATATCTCTCGAAAAATATTTGGTTGCCCTATCATTAATGGTAGAGTTAACTCGAACACCTTTGCTGACCTCTTAGTTAGCACCCAACATCAATTATCTAAATGGAAAGCGAACTCTCTTTCCCAAGCAGGAAGAACAACACTAATAAAAACCAATCTGGCATCAAGACCAAACTATCTTATGCAAAGCTTTATGTTACCTACAAACACACACAATGAAATTGACAAATTAAATAGATCCTTTTTTTGGAACAAAGACAGCTCCTATAAACCTCTTATAGGCTGCTTGGGAAAGATTGTGATCTTCTCAAAAGCTAAACAGGAAAACTGCAAAGAAATCAAGGATATTATTGATGAGTACTGCAAAATCTCAGGACAAAAAGTAAACTTCCATAAATCGGCCTTTCAAGTTACAAAAAAGGTTACCAACCAAAAGAAATTAGCATTACAAGGTACTCTCACAATCACAAATATGATATCTCTCGAAAAATATCTTGGTTGCCCTATCATTAATGGTAGAGTTAACTCGAACACCTTTGCTGACCTCTTAGTTAGCACCCAACATCAATTATCTAAATGGAAAGCGAACTCTCTTTTCCAAGCAGGAAGAACAACACTAATAAAAACCAATCTGGCATCAAGACCAAACTATCTTATGCAAAGCTTTATGTTACCTACACACACACACATAAAATATACAAATTAAATAGATCCTTTTTTTGGAACAAAGACAGCACCTATAAACCTCTTATAGGCTGCTTGGTTAAGATTGTGATCTTCTCAAAAGCTAAACAGGAAAACTGCAAAGAAATCAAGGATATTATTGATGAGTACTTCAAAATCTCAGGACAAAAAGTAAACTTCCATAAATCGGTCTTTCAAGTTACAAAAAAGGTTACCAACCAAAAGAAGTTAGCATTACAAGGTACTCTCACAATCACAAATATGATATCTCTCGAAAAATATTTTGGTTGCCCTATCATTAATGGTAGAGTTAACTCGAACACCTTTGCTGACCTCTTAGTTAGCACCCAACATCAATTATCTAAATGGAAAGCGAACTCTCTTTCCCAAGCAGGAAGAACAACACTAATAAAAACCAATCTGGCATCAAGACCAAACTATCTTATGCAAAGCTTTATGTTACCTACACACACACAATGAACTTGACAAATTAAATAGATCCTTTTTTTGGAACAAAGACAGCTCCTATAAACCTCTTATAGGCTGCTTGGGAAAGATTGTGATCTTCTCAAAAGCTAAACAGGAAAACTGCAAAGAAATCAAGGATATTATTGATGAGTACTGCAAAATCTCAGGACAAAAAGTAAACTTCCATAAATCGGCCTTTCAAGTTACAAAAAAGGTTACCAACCAAAAGAATTAGCATTACAAGGTACTCTCACAATCACAAATATGATATCTCTCGAAAAATATCTTGGTTGCCCTATCATTAATGGTAGAGTTAACTCGAACACCTTTGTTGACCTCTTAGTTAGCACCCAACATCAATTATCTAAATGGAAAGCGAACTCTCTTTCCCAAGCAGGGAGAACAACACTAATAAAAACCAATCTGGCATCAAGACCAAACTATCTTATGCAAAGCTTTATGTTACCTACACACACACAATGAACTTGACAAATTAAATAGATCCTTTTTTTGGAACAAAGACAGCTCCTATAAACCTCTTATAGGCTGCTTGGGAAAGATTGTGATCTTCTCAAAAGCTAAACAGGAAAACTGCAAAGAAATCAAGGATATTATTGATGAGTACTGCAAAATCTCAGGACAAAAAGTAAACTTCCATAAATCGGCCTTTCAAGTTACAAAAAAGGTTACCAACCAAAAGAAATTAGCATTACAAGGTACTCTCACAATCACAAATATGATATCTCTCGAAAAATATTTTGGTTGCCCTATCATTAATGGTAGAGTTAACTCGAACACCTTTGTTGACCTCTTAGTTAGCACCCAACATCAATTATCTAAATGGAAAGCGAACTCTCTTTCCCAAGCAGGAAGAACAACACTAATAAAAACCAATCTGGCATCAAGACCAAACTATCTTATGCAAAGCTTTATGTTACCTACACACACACAATGAACTTGACAAATTAAATAGATCCTTTTTTTGGAACAAAGACAGCTCCTATAAACCTCTTATAGGCTGCTTGGGAAAGATTGTGATCTTCTCAAAAGCTAAACAGGAAAACTGCAAAGAAATCAAGGATATTATTGATGAGTACTGCAAAATCTCAGGACAAAAAGTAAACTTCCATAAATCGGCCTTTCAAGTTACAAAAAAGGTTACCAACCAAAAGAAGTTAGCATTACAAGGTACTCTCACAATCACAAATATGATATCTCTCGAAAAATATTTTGGTTGCCCTATCATTAATGGTAGAGTTAACTCGAACACCTTTGCTGACCTCTTAGTTAGCACCCAACATCAATTATCTAAATGGAAAGCGAACTCTCTTTCCCAAGCAGGAAGAACAACACTAATAAAAACCAATCTGGCATCAAGACCAAACTATCTTATGCAAAGCTTTATGTTACCTACACACACACAATGAACTTGACAAATTAAATAGATCTTTTTTTGGAACAAAGACAGCTCCTATAAACCTCTTATAGGCTGCTTGGGAAAGATTGTGATCTTCTCAAAAGCTAAACAGGAAAACTGCAAAGAAATCAAGGATATTATTGATGAGTACTGCAAAATCTCAGGACAAAAAGTAAACTTCCATAAATCGGCCTTTCAAGTTACAAAAAAGGTTACCAACCAAAAGAAATTAGCATTACAAGGTACTCTCACAATCACAAATATGATATCTCTCGAAAAATATTTTGGTTGCCCTATCATTAATGGTAGAGTTAACTCGAACACCTTTGTTGACCTCTTAGTTAGCACCCAACATCAATTATCTAAATGGAAAGCGAACTCTCTTTCCCAAGCAGGAAGAACAACACTAATAAAAACCAATCTGGCATCAAGACCAAACTATCTTATGCAAAGCTTTATGTTACCTACACACACACAATGAACTTGACAAATTAAATAGATCCTTTTTTTGGAACAAAGACAGCTCCTATAAACCTCTTATAGGCTGCTTGGGAAAGATTGTGATCTTCTCAAAAGCTAAACAGGAAAACTGCAAAGAAATCAAGGATATTATTGATGAGTACTGCAAAATCTCAGGACAAAAAGTAAACTTCCATAAATCGGCCTTTCAAGTTACAAAAAAGGTTACCAACCAAAAGAATTAGCATTACAAGGTACTCTCACAATCACAAATATGATATCTCTCGAAAAATATCTTGGTTGCCCTATCATTAATGGTAGAGTTAACTCGAACACCTTTGCTGACCTCTTAGTTAGCACCCAACATCAATTATCTAAATGGAAAGCGAACTCTCTTTCCCAAGCAGGAAGAACAACACTAATAAAAACCAATCTGGCATCAAGACCAAACTATCTTATGCAAAGCTTTATGTTACCTACACACACACAATGAACTTGACAAATTAAATAGATCCTTTTTTTGGAACAAAGACAGCTCCTATAAACCTCTTATAGGCTGCTTGGGAAAGATTGTGATCTTCTCAAAAGCTAAACAGGAAAACTGCAAAGAAATCAAGGATATTATTGATGAGTACTGCAAAATCTCAGGACAAAAAGTAAACTTCCATAAATCGGCCTTTCAAGTTACAAAAAAGGTTACCAACCAAAAGAAATTAGCATTACAAGGTACTCTCACAATCACAAATATGATATCTCTCAAAAAATATCTTGGTTGCCCTATCATTAATGGTAGAGTTAACTCGAACACCTTTGCTGACCTCTTAGTTAGCACCCAACATCAATTATCTAAATGAAAAGCGAACTCTCTTTCCCAAGCAGGAAGAACAACACTAATAAAAACCAATCTGGCATCAAGACCAAACTATCTTATGCAAAGCTTTATGTTACCTACACACACACAATGAACTTGACAAATTAAATAGATCCTTTTTTTGGAACAAAGACAGCTCCTATAAACCTCTTATAGGCTGCTTGGAAAAGATTGTGATCTTCTCAAAAGCTAAACAGGAAAACTGCAAAGAAATCAAGGATATTATTGATGAGTACTCCAAAATCTCATGACAAAAAGTAAACTTCCATAAATCGGCCTTTCAAGTTACAAAAAAGGTTACCAACCAAAAGAAATTAGCATTACAAGGTACTCTCACAATCACAAATATGATATCTCTCGAAAAATATGTTGGTTGCCCTATCATTAATGGTAGAGTTAACTCGAACACCTTTGCTGACCTCTTAGTTAGCACCCAACATCAATTATCTAAATGGAAAGCGAACTCTCTTTCCCAAGCAGGAAGAACAACACTAATAAAAACCAATCTGGCATCAAGACCAAACTATCTTATGCAAAGCTTTATGTTACCTACACACACACAATGAAATTGACAAATTAAATAGATCCTTTTTTTGGAACAAAGACAGCTCCTATAAACCTCTTATAGGCTGCTTGGGAAAGATTGTGATCTTCTCAAAAGCTAAACAGGAAAACTGCAAAGAAATCAAGGATATTATTGATGAGTACTGCAAAATCTCAGGACAAAAAGTAAACTTCCATAAATCGGCCTTTCAAGTTACAAAAAAGGTTACCAACCAAAAGAAATTAGCATTACAAGGTACTCTCACAATCACAAATATGATATCTCTCGAAAAATATCTTGGTTGCCCTATCATTAATGGTAGAGTTAACTCGAACACCTTTGCTGACCTCTTAGTTAGCACCCAACATCAATTATCTAAATGGAAAGCGAACTCTCTTTTCCAAGCAGGAAGAACAACACTAATAAAAACCAATCTGGCATCAAGACCAAACTATCTTATGCAAAGCTTTATGTTACCTACACACACACAATAAAATTACAAATTAAATAGATCCTTTTTTTGGAACAAAGACAGCTCCTATAAACCTCTTATAGGCTGCTTGGTTAAGATTGTGATCTTCTCAAAAGCTAAACAGGAAAACTGCAAAGAAATCAAGGATATTATTGATGAGTACTTCAAAATCTCAGGACAAAAAGTAAACTTCCATAAATCGGCCTTTCAAGTTACAAAAAAGGTTACCAACCAAAAGAAGTTAGCATTACAAGGTACTCTCACAATCACAAATATGATATCTCTCGAAAAATATTTTGGTTGCCCTATCATTAATGGTAGAGTTAACTCGAACACCTTTGCTGACCTCTTAGTTAGCACCCAACATCAATTATCTAAATGGAAAGCGAACTCTCTTTCCCAAGCAGGAAGAACAACACTAATAAAAACCAATCTGGCATCAAGACCAAACTATCTTATGCAAAGCTTTATGTTACCTACACACACACAATGAACTTGACAAATTAAATAGATCCTTTTTTTGGAACAAAGACAGCTCCTATAAACCTCTTATAGGCTGCTTGGGAAAGATTGTGATCTTCTCAAAAGCTAAACAGGAAAACTGCAAAGAAATCAAGGATATTATTGATGAGTACTGCAAAATCTCAGGACAAAAAGTAAACTTCCATAAATCGGCCTTTCAAGTTACAAAAAAGGTTACCAACCAAAAGAATTAGCATTACAAGGTACTCTCACAATCACAAATATGATATCTCTCGAAAAATATCTTGGTTGCCCTATCATTAATGGTAGAGTTAACTCGAACACCTTTGTTGACCTCTTAGTTAGCACCCAACATCAATTATCTAAATGGAAAGCGAACTCTCTTTCCCAAGCAGGAAGAACAACACTAATAAAAACCAATCTGGCATCAAGACCAAACTATCTTATGCAAAGCTTTATGTTACCTACACACACACAATGAACTTGACAAATTAAATAGATCCTTTTTTTGGAACAAAGACAGCTCCTATAAACCTCTTATAGGCTGCTTGGGAAAGATTGTGATCTTCTCAAAAGCTAAACAGGAAAACTGCAAAGAAATCAAGGATATTATTGATGAGTACTGCAAAATCTCAGGACAAAAAGTAAACTTCCATAAATCGGCCTTTCAAGTTACAAAAAAGGTTACCAACCAAAAGAAATTAGCATTACAAGGTACTCTCACAATCACAAATATGATATCTCTCGAAAAATATTTTGGTTGCCCTATCATTAATGGTAGAGTTAACTCGAACACCTTTGCTGACCTCTTAGTTAGCACCCAACATCAATTATCTAAATGGAAAGCGAACTCTCTTTCCCAAGCAGGAAGAACAACACTAATAAAAACCAATCTGGCATCAAGACCAAACTATCTTATGCAAAGCTTTATGTTACCTACACACACACAATGAACTTGACAAATTAAATAGATCCTTTTTTTGGAACAAAGACAGCTCCTATAAACCTCTTATAGGCTGCTTGGGAAAGATTGTGATCTTCTCAAAAGCTAAACAGGAAAACTGCAAAGAAATCAAGGATATTATTGATGAGTACTGCAAAATCTCAGGACAAAAAGTAAACTTCCATAAATCGGCCTTTCAAGTTACAAAAAAGGTTACCAACCAAAAGAATTAGCATTACAAGGTACTCTCACAATCACAAATATGATATCTCTCGAAAAATATTTTGGTTGCCCTATCATTAATGGTAGAGTTAACTCGAACACCTTTGCTGACCTCTTAGTTAGCACCCAACATCAATTATCTAAATGGAAAGCGAACTCTCTTTCCCAAGCAGGAAGAACAACACTAATAAAAACCAATCTGGCATCAAGACCAAACTATCTTATGCAAAGCTTTATGTTACCTACACACACACAATGAACTTGACAAATTAAATAGATCCTTTTTTTGGAACAAAGACAGCTCCTATAAACCTCTTATAGGCTGCTTGGGAAAGATTGTGATCTTCTCAAAAGCTAAACAGGAAAACTGCAAAGAAATCAAGGATATTATTGATGAGTACTGCAAAATCTCAGGACAAAAAGTAAACTTCCATAAATCGGCCTTTCAAGTTACAAAAAAGGTTACCAACCAAAAGAAATTAGCATTACAAGGTACTCTCACAATCACAAATATGATATCTCTCGAAAAATATCTTGGTTGCCCTATCATTAATGGTAGAGTTAACTCGAACACCTTTGCTGACCTCTTAGTTAGCACCCAACATCAATTATCTAAATGGAAAGCGAACTCTCTTTCCCAAGCAGGAAGAACAACACTAATAAAAACCAATCTGGCATCAAGACCAAACTATCTTATGCAAAGCTTTATGTTACCTACACACACACAATGAACTTGACAAATTAAATAGATCCTTTTTTTGGAACAAAGACAGCTCCTATAAACCTCTTATAGGCTGCTTGGGAAAGATTGTGATCTTCTCAAAAGCTAAACAGGAAAACTGCAAAGAAATCAAGGATATTATTGATGAGTACTGCAAAATCTCAGGACAAAAAGTAAACTTCCATAAATCGGCCTTTCAAGTTACAAAAAAGGTTACCAACCAAAAGAAATTAGCATTACAAGGTACTCTCACAATCACAAATATGATATCTCTCGAAAAATATCTTGGTTGCCCTATCATTAATGGTAGAGTTAACTCGAACACCTTTGCTGACCTCTTAGTTAGCACCCAACATCAATTATCTAAATGGAAAGCGAACTCTCTTTCCCAAGCAGGAAGAACAACACTAATAAAAACCAATCTGGCATCAAGACCAAACTATCTTATGCAAAGCTTTATGTTACCTACACACACACAATGAAATTGACAAATTAAATAGATCCTTTTTTTGGAACAAAGACAGCTCCTATAAACCTCTTATAGGCTGCTTGGGAAAGATTGTGATCTTCTCAAAAGCTAAACAGGAAAACTGCAAAGAAATCAAGGATATTATTGATGAGTACTGCAAAATCTCAGGACAAAAAGTAAACTTCCATAAATCGGCCTTTCAAGTTACAAAAAAGGTTACCAACCAAAAGAAATTAGCATTACAAGGTACTCTCACAATCACAAATATGATATCTCTCGAAAAATATCTTGGTTGCCCTATCATTAATGGTAGAGTTAACTCGAACACCTTTGCTGACCTCTTAGTTAGCACCCAACATCAATTATCTAAATGGAAAGCGAACTCTCTTTCCAAGCAGGAAGAACAACACTAATAAAAACCAATCTGGCATCAAGACCAAACTATCTTATGCAAAGCTTTATGTTACCTACACACACACAATGAACTTGACAAATTAAATAGATCCTTTTTTTGGAACAAAGACAGCTCCTATAAACCTCTTATAGGCTGCTTGGGAAAGATTGTGATCTTCTCAAAAGCTAAACAGGAAAACTGCAAAGAAATCAAGGATATTATTGATGAGTACTGCAAAATCTCAGGACAAAAAGTAAACTTCCATAAATCGGCCTTTCAAGTTACAAAAAAGGTTACCAACCAAAAGAATTTAGCATTACAAGGTACTCTCACAATCACAAATATGATATCTCTCGAAAAATATCTTGGTTGCCCTATCATTAATGGTAGAGTTAACTCGAACACCTTTGCTGACCTCTTAGTTAGCACCCAACATCAGTTATCTAAATGGAAAGCGAACTCTCTTTCCCAAGCAGGAGAACAACACTAATAAAAACCAATCTGGCATCAAGACCAAACTATCTTATGCAAAGCTTTATGTTACCTACACACACACAATGAACTTGACAAATTAAATAGATCCTTTTTTTGGAACAAAGACAGCTCCTATAAACCTCTTATAGGCTGCTTGGGAAAGATTGTGATCTTCTCAAAAGCTAAACAGGAAAACTGCAAAGAAATCAAGGATATTATTGATGAGTACTGCAAAATCTCAGGACAAAAAGTAAACTTCCATAAATCGGCCTTTCAAGTTACAAAAAAGGTTACCAACCAAAAGAAATTAGCATTACAAGGTACTCTCACAATCACAAATATGATATCTCTCGAAAAATATCTTGGTTGCCCTATCATTAATGGTAGAGTTAACTCGAACACCTTTGTTGACCTCTTAGTTAGCACCCAACATCAATTATCTAAATGAAAAGCGAACTCTCTTTCCCAAGCAGGAAGAACAACACTAATAAAAACCAATCTGGCATCAAGACCAAACTATCTTATACAAAGCTTTATGTTACCTACACACACACAATGAACTTGACAAATTAAATAGATCCTTTTTTTGGAACAAAGACAGCTCCTATAAACCTCTTATAGGCTGCTTGGAAAGATTGTGATCTTCTCAAAAGCTAAACAGGAAAACTGCAAAGAAATCAAGGATATTATTGATGAGTACTCCAAAATCTCAGGACAAAAAGTAAACTTCCATAAATCGGCCTTTCAAGTTACAAAAACGGTTACCAACCAAAAGAAATTAGCATTACAAGGTACTCTCACAATCACAAATATGATATCTCTCGAAAATATGTTGGTTGCCCCATCATTAATGGTAGAGTTAACTCGAACACCTTTGCTGACCTCTTAGTTAGCACCCAACATCAATTATCTAAATGGAAAGCGAACTCTCTTTCCCAAGCAGGAAGAACAACACTAATAAAAACCAATCTGGCATCAAGACCAAACTATCTTATGCAAAGTTTTATGTTAACTACAAACACACACAATGAAATTGACAAATTAAATAGATCCTTTTTTTGGAACAAAGACAGCTCCTATAAACCTCTTATAGACTGCTTGGGAAAGATTGTGATCTTCTCAAAAGCTAAACAGGAAAACTGCAAAGAAATCAAGGATATTATTGATGAGTACTGCAAAATCTCAGGACAAAAAGTAAACTTCCATAAATCGGCCTTTCAAGTTACAAAAAAGGTTACCAACCAAAAGAAATTAGCATTACAAGGTACTCTCACAATCACAAATATGATATCTCTCGAAAAATATCTTGGTTGCCCTATCATTAATGGTAGAGTTAACTCGAACACCTTTGCTGACCTCTTAGTTAGCACCCAACATCAATTATCTAAATGGAAAGCGAACTCTCTTTCCCAAGCAGGAAGAACAACACTAATAAAAACCAATCTGGCATCAAGACCAAACTATCTTATGCAAAGCTTTATGTTACCTACACACACACACAATGAAATTGACAAATTAAATAGATCCTTTTTTTGGAACAAAGACAGCTCCTATAAACCTCTTATAGGCTGCTTGGTTAAGATTGTGATCTTCTCAAAAGCTAAACAGGAAAACTGCAAAGAAATCAAGGATATTATTGATGAGTACTTCAAAATCTCAGGACAAAAAGTAAACTTCCATAAATCGGCCTTTCAAGTTACAAAAAAGGTTACCAACCAAAAGAATTAGCATTACAAGGTACTCTCACAATCACAAATATGATATCTCTCGAAAAATATCTTGGTTGCCCTATCATTAATGGTAGAGTTAACTCGAACACCTTTGCTGACCTCTTAGTTAGCACCCAACATCAATTATCTAAATGGAAAGCGAACTCTCTTTCCCAAGCAGGAAGAACAACACTAATAAAAACCAATCTGGCATCAAGACCAAACTATCTTATGCAAAGCTTTATGTTACCTACACACACACAATGAACTTGACAAATTAAATAGATCCTTTTTTTGGAACAAAGACAGCTCCTATAAACCTCTTATAGGCTGCTTGGGAAAGATTGTGATCTTCTCAAAAGCTAAACAGGAAAACTACAAAGAAATCAAGGATATTATTGATGAGTACTGCAAAATCTCAGGACAAAAAGTAAACTTCCATAAATCGGCCTTTCAAGTTACAAAAAAGGTTACCAACCAAAAGAATTAGCATTACAAGGTACTCTCACAATCACAAATATGATATCTCTCGAAAAATAACTTGGTTGCCCTATCATTAATGGTAGAGTTAACTCGAACACCTTTGCTGACCTCTTAGTTAGCACCCAACATCAATTATCTAAATGGAAAGCGAACTCTCTTTCCCAAGCAGGAAGAACAACACTAATAAAAACCAATCTGGCATCAAGACCAAACTATCTTATGCAAAGCTTTATGTTACCTACACACACACAATGAAATTGACAAATTAAATAGATCCTTTTTTTGGAACAAAGACAGCTCCTATAAACCTCTTATAGGCTGCTTGGGAAAGATTGTGATCTTCTCAAAAGCTAAACAGGAAAACTGCAAAGAAATCAAGGATATTATTGATGAGTACTGCAAAATCTCAGGACAAAAAGTAAACTTCCATAAATCGGCCTTTCAAGTTACAAAAAAGGTTACCAACCAAAAGAAATTAGCATTACAAGGTACTCTCACAATCACAAATATGATATCTCTCGAAAAATATCTTGGTTGCCCTATCATTAATGGTAGAGTTAACTCGAACACCTTTGCTGACCTCTTAGTTAGCACCCAACATCAATTATCTAAATGGAAAGCGAACTCTCTTTCCCAAGCAGGAAGAACAACACTAATAAAAACCAATCTGGCATCAAGACCAAACTATCTTATGCAAAGCTTTATGTTACCTACACACACACAATGAACTTGACAAATTAAATAGATCCTTTTTTTGGAACAAAGACAGCTCCTATAAACCTCTTATAGGCTGCTTGGGAAAGATTGTGATCTTCTCAAAAGCTAAACAGGAAAACTACAAAGAAATCAAGGATATTATTGATGAGTACTGCAAAATCTCAGGACAAAAAGTAAACTTCCATAAATCGGCCTTTCAAGTTACAAAAAAGGTTACCAACCAAAAGAAATTAGCATTACAAGGTACTCTCACAATCACAAATATGATATCTCTCGAAAAATATCTTGGTTGCCCTATCATTAATGGTAGAGTTAACTCGAACACCTTTGCTGACCTCTTAGTTAGCACCCAACATCAATTATCTAAATGGAAAGCGAACTCTCTTTCCCAAGCAGGAAGAACAACACTAATAAAAACCAATCTGGCATCAAGACCAAACTATCTTATGCAAAGCTTTATGTTACCTACACACACACACAATAAATATACAAATTAAATAGATCCTTTTTTTGGAACAAAGACAGCACTATAAACCTCTTATAGGCTGCTTGGTTAAGATTGTGATCTTCTCAAAAGCCTAAACAGGAAAACTGCAAAGAAATCAAGGATATTATTGATGAGTACTTCAAAATCTCAGGACAAAAAGTAAACTTCCATAAATCGGTCTTTCAAGTTACAAAAAAGGTTACCAACCAAAGAAGTTAGCATTACAAGGTACTCTCACAATCACAAATATGATATCTCTCGAAAAATATCTTGGTTGCCCTATCATTAATGGTAGAGTTAACTCGAACACCTGTGCTGACCTCTTAGTTAGCACCCAACATCAATTATCTAAATGGAAGGGACTCTCTTTCCCAAGCAGGAAGAACAACACTAATAAAAACCAATCTGGCATCAAGACCAAACTATCTTATGCAAAGCTTTATGTTACCTACACACACACAATGAACTTGACAAATTAAATAGATCCTTTTTTGGAACAAAGACAGCTCCTATAAACCTCTTATAGGCTGCTTGGGAAAGATTGTGATCTTCTCAAAAGCTAAACAGGAAAACTGCAAGAAATCAAGGATATTATTGATGAGTACTGCAAAATCTCAGGACAAAAAGTAAACTTTCATAAATCGGCCTTTCAAGTTACAAAAAAGGTTACCAAAAAAAAGAATTAGCATTACAAGGTACTCTCACAATCACAATATGATCTCTCGAAAAATATCTTGGTTGCCCTATCATTAATGGTAGAGTTAACTCGAAACCTTTGCTGACCTCTTAGTTAGCACCCAACATCAGTTATCTAAATGGAAGCGAACTCTCTTTCCCAAGCAGGGAGAACAACACTAATAAAAACCAATCTGGCATCAAGACCAAACTATCTTATGCAAAGCTTTATGTTACCTACACACACACAATGAACTTGATAAATTAAATAGATCCTTTTTTTGGAACAAAGACAGCTCCTATAACCTCTTATAGGCTGCTTGGGAAAGATTGTGATCTTCTCAAAAGCTAAACAGGAAAACTGCAAAGAAATCAAGGATATTATTGATGAGTGCTGCAAAATCTCAGGACAAAAGTAAACTTACATAAATCGGCCTTTCAAGTTACAAAAAAGGTTACCAACCAAAAGAAATTAGCATTACAAGGTACTCTCACAATCACAAATATGATATCTCTTGAAAAATATATTGGTTGCCCTATCATTAATGGTAGAGTTAACTCGAAACACCTTTGTTGACCTCTTAGTTAGCACCCAACATCAATTATCTAATGAAAAGCGAACTCTCTTTCCCAAGCAGGAAGAACAACACTAATAAAAAACCAATCTGGCATCAAGACCAAACTATCTTATACAAGCTTTATGTTACCTACACACACACAATGAACTTGACAAATTAAATAGATCCTTTTTTGGAACAAAGACAGCTCCTATAAACCTCTTATAGGCTGCTTGGGAAAGATTGTGATCTTCTCAAAAGCTAAACAGGAAAACTACAAAGAAATCAAGCATATTATTGATTAGTACTGCAAAATCTCAGGACAAAAGTAAACTTCCATAAATCGGCCTTTCAAGTTACAAAAAAGGTTACCAACCAAAAGAATTTAGCATTACAAGGTACTCTCACAATCACAAATATGATATCTCTCGAACAATAACTTGGTTGCCCTATCATCTAATGGTAGAGTTAACTCGAACACCTTTGCTGACCTCTTAGTTAGCACCCAACATCAGTTATCTAAATGGAAAGCGAACTCTCTTTTCCAAGCAGGAGAAAATAACACTAATAAAAACAATGGCATCAAGACCAAACTATCTTATGCAAGCTTTATGTTACCTACACACACACAATGAACTTGACAAATTAAAGAGATCCTTTTTTGGAACAAAGACAGCTCCTATAAAACCTCTATAGGCTGCTTGGGAAAGATTGTGATCTTCTCAAAAGCTAAACAGGAAAACTGCAAGAAATCAAGGATATTATTCATGAGTACTGCAAAAATCTCAGGACAAAAAGTAAACTTCCATAAATCGGCCTTTCAAGTTACAAAAAAGGTTACAACCAAAAGAAATTAGCATTACAAGTACTCTCACAATCACAAATATGATATCTCTCAAAAATATCTTGGTTGCCCTATCATTATGGTAGAGTTAACTCGAACACCTTGAGACCTCTTAGTTAGCACCCAACATCAATTATCTAAATGAAAGCGAACTCTCTTTCCCAAGCAGGAAGAACAACACTAAAAAAAACAATCTGGCATCAAGACCAAACTATCTTATACAAAGCTTTATGTTACCTACACACACACACAATGAACTTGACAAATTAAATAGATCCTTTTTTTGGAACAAAGACAGCTCCTATAACCTTTATAGGCTGCTTGGAAAAGATTGTGATTTCTCAAAAGCTAACAGGAAAACTGCAAAGAAATCAAGGATATATTGATGAGTACTCCAAAATCTCATGACAAAAAGTAAACTTCCATAAATCGGCCTTTCAAGTTACAAAAACGGTTACCAACCAAAAGAAATTAGCATTACAAGGTACTCTTACAATCACAAATATGATATCTCTCGAAAAAATGTTGGTTGCCCCATCATTAATGGTAGAGTTAACTCGAACACTTTGCTGACCTCTTAGTCAGCACCCAACATCAATTATCTAAATGAAAGCGAACTCCTTTCCCAAGCCGGAAGAACAACACTAATAAAAACCAATCTGGCATCAAG